>OZ017766.1:806669-838553 GCA_963969345.1 Turbatrix aceti | reverse complement strand
ATCAGCTGCGTAGAGTGTTTTCATCGCAAAACCAATAACTCTTCTGCCAGAGGCACCAAACTGCTCATAGGTAGTATGGAAGGCAACTTTGACATCCTGATCGAGGTCTTTTATCCCCTCATTGGTCAGAATTTTTGTACAATGTTTGACAAGAATCTCAGAGGCTCCCTTGATCATGAGTTTGTATTCCGCCGTACCATCTTCTCTGGTATTCATCTTAGCGATCATAAGGTGCCATTTTCGTTTGGAGTTGAACGGAACCTCGTACACGATGTTGTACGCAGCTCGCAGTTTGTCAACGTGAATCAACTTGTCTACGTATCGAAGCATCGCAATCTCAGATGGCGTTCCGGTTGCAAGTTTCTGTGATGAGTTAAGCAGGCTTCCGGTTTCTACATCTCCTTCATCTCGAGGCTCACTGTTGTTCGACTTTTTTGCCGTTAGCGTGTCGAATATTGGCTCTACCGATTTACCATTTGCAGCAACAACTGCTTGCTCGATGTGATCAAATTTGGCGCTGTTGCAGACAGTCATTATCTCAATCATGTCAAGTAGAGGGGAATCAAACGCGTCGACCAGAGTGGGAATCTTGGGGTTTGGATTGTTTTTTACCGGTAGGCCAGGGACAACGTTGTTATAATACCAGACGTCGGTAACAGTCATGACATTTTTTGTCAGGGTTCCAGTTTTGTCAGATGCGATAATTGTGGCAGAACCGAGAGCTTCTACGATGTCAAGACGTTTAAGAAAAACTTTTTGGTCAGCCAGACGGCGAGCGACAAGGGCAATGATTGATGTTACGGTGGCCGGCATGCCGACGGGAACGGTGCCGATGGCGCAAGCAATGAAGCCCATGCAGAGGAGTCCAACGGGGTCGTTCCATCGATAGGTGAAGCCACCGATGACGAAAACAACAACGCTGATGATGGTCGCGGCAATTGTCAGAAAAATGACAAATCGCTGCATTTGCTTTTGTAGTTGTGACCTGTTTTCTGTTTGCCCGATGGTCAGGTTGGCGATCTGGCCGATGACGGTATCCGTGCCGGTTCTGATGACGATGCCCATGCCTTCACCGTCCACGCAGAGGGATCCGTTGAAAGCAACATTTTTAGCGTCGAAGAGGGTGACACCCTGTGATGCCGCCTCAGATGTGTATTCAATGGGCTCTGCTTCACCTGTGATGGACGAGGTTTCGAGTTTCAGTTGCTTGCAGTAAAGGATTCTGACGTCAGCGGGGACTCGCATTCCATTTTTGATCCATATGACGTCTCCTACCACGAGGTCTTCTGCAGGCATCGTCTTTTCGTGGCCGTCTCGAATTACAATACAATCTTCGGGAAGAAGATTCTGAAATCCCCGAACTACCCGGTGTGCTTCGCGTTCGTGGAGGAAAGATGTGAAGCACATGCCAATGATCATGACTCCGATAACGATGGCGACAATCAATTGAGGGTAATCCCTGAAATGAAGGTATTAGTAATGTGTTTTCCGATTCAAAACACTTACGACGGCCTCAAGGCAAATCCGAGAAAAGCGAGCACGTCCGTGACAACCAAAAGTATCCATAGAAGGTTTGCGAATTGCTTTAGGAAAAGCATGCAATCGCTGATTTGCTTAGGCTTTGGCAGGGCATTGGGTCCGTTTAGTTCGAGGCGTTTAAGAGCGTCTTTTGTCGATAGTCCAGCACTTTTTGGGAGATCCCTGATGTTCAGATTCGACGCTTCACTATTTTTTGCTAGTTTTTCCACATTCCAGTTGTGCTCGGAATAGGAAGCACTTATGTTCCGGGCTTGCTCAGAGTTTCCAGAAGTGCTTGATGCAGAGTGGTTGCCATTGTTCTTGTTATTGTTTTTATCGTTGTTCCCTGGGATAAAAGTTTTCCATGGCTTATTTTTACCTAAAAACGATTATGGACTGGATTAGTCATTTGATCTTACCGTAGTTTTTTAATTTAAAAAGCATGGACTTCATGGTGGATTACTGCAGAAACTCGGAATCGGTGACCTAGACAAAAGAAAAATAATATCGAAAATATTTCTTGTAACTGTAAACTGAAAAGGGAATCTTGTGAGCTGGCTATTTATACTTGTTTACTGTGGTGTAGAATACATGTACTGTGGGCGTATTACACATTTACTCATCATGCGATCTCGTTTGTGTTTACAAAAACAATTTACGACTACGTTGAGGAAAGGATTAATTTTAATTCGAACTTGAAAGATTTCAGACGTCAAAGTAAACAGTCAAGCAAGATTCAATTTGTTTTTCTGAATAAAATTTAATTTCTCAATTTACCATTCTTCAAGTAATAAGATATGTTTATTTCACCAATGACAAATTTACAATTAGGCAATGACAAATTACAATTAGATCAAGTGACGCAGACCTCGTACAGCTATTACCATTTCAAAATTTGGCAAACTGTGCTATCCGGGAAATGACGGATTATTAGTTTTCTCGTTTCCTGCACGGTAAACATGACCACACCCATGCCAATTGCTGCTGTCCAAGCAGTCCAAGGCGGAGGGCGTGCACCGAGCTGTTCGGCGATGACGGAAATGTACAAAAGTGCAATCAAAATTACGACTTCTAGGCCCATCGATGCGAGAGATCTCCAGTTGACAAAGATTCCGTGAGTAAAAATGGATTGGCGGCGTGTTCTCACGCAAAGCAGGTGAAAGAATTGCCCCATGACGATGCCAACGTGCCATGCTCCTCGTGCTTCACATGAAATTATGTACTGGTCTAAGCCGTCATGCGCATTGCCAACTGAATCAAAAATAACTTCCGAAGTTTGTGTCCAGTATTCGGTTTTCATCCAAAGGTCTCCAAAAGTGAAGTTGTGATACCAATACACGGAGAGATATGCTAGGAAGCAACCAGCCGACTGAATAAGTCCGCCGTAGATGTAGGAATACAGCATCAGGCTTTTGGATACGAGAAACTTTTCGCGACGACGAGGAGGCCGAAACATGATGTCTCCTTCTGCCGGTTCCTGAGACATGGAAATACCAGGGGCAAGCTCCGATAAAAGATCAATACTGATTATCTGAAGTGAGGTCAGACCAAGGGGCATGCCAAAAGCAAAGTTGATGACAATGGGCCAGATTTCGGGGGTCGCGTGGAGTGTCAGGTAAGCAAGTAGTTTTTTGATGTTGTCGAACATCATTCGGCCTTCCTTGACGCCTCTGACGATGGAAGAGAAGTTGTCGTCCATGAGGATGATATCAGCAGCTTGCTTGGCGACGTCGCTGCCGGAGCCCATGGCGATGCCAATGTCGGCCTTCTTGAGCGCCGGGGAGTCGTTGACGCCGTCACCTGTCATGGCAATGTTGTACTTTCTCTTCTGGCACTGTTCGACGATGAGCAATTTTTGTTCCGGCGTTGTGCGGGCAAAGACGAGAGCTTGCTTTTGCAGGATTTCATCCCACTCTCGTTCGGTCAGGTTACTGATGCTCTCGCCGTGCAGAACTTCGTAGTTCTTGGGCTCACCCGGGATGTCCTGGATCAAGTTGATCTCGCGAGCAATAGCAGCGGCCGTCAGGTGGTGATCACCGGTGACCATAAAAACCTTGATACCGGCTGTTCGGCATTCCTCGACGGCACCGGCTGTTTCATCTCGGGGCGGATCCATGATTGCAGAAATACCAACAAACGTTAGTTCGTCAAGTGTGATGTTTCCGGCGTCGTAGTCGAATTTGAAATTATCAGCTGCGTAGAGTGTTTTCATCGCAAAACCAATAACTCTTCTGCCAGAGGCACCAAACTGCTCATAGGTAGTATGGAAGGCAACTTTGACATCCTGATCGAGGTCTTTTATCCCCTCATTGGTCAGAATTTTTGTACAATGTTTGACAAGAATCTCAGAGGCTCCCTTGATCATGAGTTTGTATTCCGCCGTACCATCTTCTCTGGTATTCATCTTAGCGATCATAAGGTGCCATTCTCGTTTGGAGTTGAACGGAACCTCGTACACGATGTTGTACGCAGCTCGCAGTTTGTCAACGTGAATCAACTTGTCTACGTATCGAAGCATCGCAATCTCAGATGGCGCTCCACTTGCAATTTTTTGAGAGGGATCGGGCCGGCCTCCAATTTCGAGGTCTTCCTGAAGCACGCCGCAGTCGGATTTTCTTGACGTGGTGACAAATTTGGATGCGTTGCACACAGTCATGATTTCGATCATGTCTTTCAACGGAGATTTGAAGCGATCGAGCAACGATGGCAGAATGCTTTTCTGATTTTTTCGTTCAGGCAACCCTTGGACGACGGTGTCAAAGTACCATACATCGGTTACCGTCATGACATTTTTCGTCAGAGTTCCTGTCTTGTCGGAGGCGATGATGGTTACCGATCCAAGGGCTTCGACGATGTCCAGACGCTTGAGAAAGACGTTCTGCTTTGCCAAACGGCGGGCAACAAGGGCAATGATTGAGGTGACAGTGGCTGGCATGCCGACCGGCACTGTGCCGATGGCGCATGCAATGAAGCCCATGCAGAGAAGGTTTGCGGGATTATGCCAGTTGTGCGTAAACCCGCCTGTGACAAACACCGTCACGCTGATGACGGTGGCAGCAATGGTTAGGAAAATGATGAATCGCCGCATCTGTGTCTGGAGCTGTGACTTGTTTTCTGTTTGCCCGATGGTCAGGTTGGCGATCTGGCCGATGACGGTATCCGTGCCGGTTCTGATGACGATGCCCATGCCTTCGCCGTCTACGCAGAGAGATCCGTTGAAGGCGATGTTGCGGGCGTCAAATAAGGCAACGTCGTCCGATGCTGCTTCAGCTGTATACTCGAGGGGCTCAGCTTCGCCTGTGATGGACGAGGTTTCGAGTTTCAGTTGCCTGCAGTAGATGATTCTGACGTCAGCGGGGACTCGCATTCCATTTTTGATCCATATGACGTCTCCTACCACGAGGTTCTCAGCCGGTATGGTGCTTTCATTGCTCTCGCGAATAACGACGGAATCTTCTGGAAGAAGGTTCTGGAAGCCCTGAACAACTTTGTGGGCCTCGCGTTCGTGGAGGTAGGATGTGAAGCACATGCCAATGATCATGACACCGATGATAACGCCTACGATTAGTTGGGGGTATTCACTGAAAGCAGGCCGTCATGCAAAAGACTGTCATCAAGTTCGAAAGCCTACCTGGGTTGCAGCGCAAATCCGATGAATGCCAGGACATCGGTAACGACAAGAAGAACCCAGAGGAGATTGGCAAACTGTTTGGCAAAAAGCATGAAATCACTGATCTGCTTGGGCTTTGGCAAAGCATTTGGTCCGTTCATGGCGAGGTATTCGTTAGCGTCGGAAGCTGACAGTCCAACGCTTTTTTTGGCATCATGGATGTTGATTCTTGATGTGGGATTGTTGAGGGAAAGCTTTTCAATGTCCCAGTGGTGCTCCGAAAACGCAGCTCCGATGTTTCGAGCTTTATCGACGTTTTCCGACGGAGCTACTTGATTTGTCTTCCTTAAAGAGAGGCTTCGAAAGAGGTTTCTCCATGTCCTTTTTCTACCTGAAATAATATTATGATGATTATAACACAACACCGGATAACGTTAAACTTACTGAATTTTTTTTCATTGTTGCCGCCAAATTTTTTGAAGCTGTCAAACATCTTGTTTTTTTTTGGTGTCAATGTCTTCAGGAATTTTTGGCACCGCTCATTGGTTTGGAAACAGTCTTGTATGAGTGGAAACGGGAGATGGTATGAGAAATTATTGCTCCGAGCTTTATATATGCACCTGGCTTGGCTTACGTGTGCTGTACAAAACAAGGCGTTGCTATCATTCATGTAAAGTTGCATTGAAACAACCGAAACCCAATTGTATTCGAGACGAGCACAGCCACGCCCCTATCGTACCTTAATTAATACTTTGTTTCTTGCCATCCCTTCCGGTAACGCCATATAAACAGCAAAATGTCATGACAGTGATGAAGATCAATGGCAAATCAAGGTGTCAAAAGATGGAAATGCAAAATACGCTCACAGCTAATCGATTGCAACCAAAATAAATAATTGATCATGATGCCAAATCGATGCATGAAATTTTTTGTTCGAAATCGTGAAATTCAAAACACTAAATACTTTTAAGAAAAAATAATGCGTTCTCATGATGTTTTTCGATCAATGAGATCAAATCAGAGCTGAACAGGGATTTGTGTATTTCTGTTCTCAACATCACTCTTTTTTTTGTAAAAATAAACCTTTTATAAATTTTTTATATAAATTGTTGATTTCCATTGCAGACAATTTTTTCATCGACATAATTCGTTTTGTGAGTGCTTTTTTTTCATATATGTATCCAGTGCAATTCAAATCAAAATTTTTGACTGAGAATATTTTTTTTATTCCTAAAAATATCCTTAGGGACTCCCATGGGATAATTCCCTTATTTCTGATTCACATGGAAGTTTCGCCACCCTGATTAGGCAGCACAAATGATCCCCATAATGTCTACGGGCATATAAATATTAAATTTATTTGTTTATGAACTTTTTGTCAAAATATGCTCTTTTTAGTGAAAAAAAAATAAATTCAAAGTAAACGAAAAAATTTTTAACTAGATTTTAATAGAAAAAATTGTTTGACGAAAATATAGTTATAACTTTTTTGCATGTCGTCGTGCATGAGTAACTCCGCCGCACTAATGAATGTCTTATAAAAAATGAGCGAGCTAATCCCTAACATACCTTTGCTGTCTGCACTTTGAAATCTCAATGTTACTGTACACTCAATGTTACAGTTTTTCACATGTTTTATAAAACAATCCATATCATTATTTCATTTTTCTACTTTTTTTTGGACACCTAACTTGTAAATTATTAAAACTAGAACTTTAAAAATGTATAAGGGGACAATAATTTTTGGGCCAATAATTTTTGATTCTCAACACTCAACTCCGCTCTAACCACGAACTATCCCTCCCTAATCGAGCTGCGCACTCTGGGGCAGTAGCGAAAACATGCCTCAGGACTTCACGACTCCGAAGTCCACGTCGACATCCGTCGGCAGAGGTATGTCTATGTATGTATGTCTATGTTCCTGGCGGTAAATAAAGGAAGTGAAATGAAAGAGATAAAAAACTTTAAGAACGGAGTTATATAAATATATTTATTTTGTAAATCGAAACTAAAAAAGGCAACGGTTTTGAGATATCGAACTCCGCCAAAACGTCATCCCACAAGCTCTGTTTGAAGCTGAAGATTATTGATGAAACGGCCTCGTCAGACTGAAACCCTAATTTGTTCTAAAATAAACACATTACAAAGTTCATCAAGATAGCATTGCTGGGCGTTGTTTGATGGAACGTTGTCAGTGCATCGACTGGGTGTCAAGTCAAGTGGTCTCTGCCGATTTCCGGTACAATCATCTGTACTTGTTCATAAATTAACAGAGAGCGTTCACCACCCACAGGAAGTCATTTATAATCTCATTAAGTATAACTACCAAAGTGCTTAAAAGTTTTGACACGTATAAATATACGGTAAGATTTTTTTTGTATGTAAATAGTACAGTAGCATATCTCAAGCGTACTATTCTCAGTGCATGTTTGATCGACAAGCTACCATCCGATTCTATCAGTAAGCGCACAAAGCTGAAAGACAGGTACGCTACGGCTCTGTAGCATAAAGTCAAATTAGTCAAGAAGCTAACAGCAGGGCGACCCGCATAAGCCATTGGAAGTAGGGATTAAATCCCCCCCCCCCCCCCGACTCGCGTCGGAGACGGGGAGAGCCGGGGACAAAAGTAGTCGAGGACGGGGAAAATTTTCCCCGAGTTGAACTCTATCAAAAAAATGGAGGCATATTTTGAACGAATTTTTCATATTTTCGGGGACCCTCCGGGTAATTCCCTGGGGAACGGGAGAAGGTTTAATCCTTAATTGGAAGCCGCAAGACCAGCCAGTGACCCCGCTCGCGCTGCCCAACAAGCGCCCGCCAGGCACTCTCCAATGGATCTACGACTTCGCAGCCTTCCAGAATACTCCTGTCAAGGACGACGACGTGGCAAAGGTATCTACGATTGACAGCTAATTTTTGTGATGAGTAATTAAGCACGAGTAAATGCAATGTAATACGGTAGCATAACGGACAAAAACCTACAAGAACAAAGGTATGTTAATACAACTATGCCCATTTCAGATCGAAGTTTGACAACTTTCAAACGTTGAGTAAATTTCCATGTATATGCTGTACAATCTGTGTGCGAACTACGCTTTCCTTTTTTTTCTGGTCGTATACTTCTGATCTTCTGACGTAGTTTTTCACCGGTACAATTATTTTTCATCTCTTACCTATGAACTTTTCAGATAAAAGATGGATGAGATGTCAGGTAGTATCACATTGACATGATGTACGCGTCTTGTTACCGTGATTAGCGCGGTGTTTGACAGAAAATGTGATTTGCACAACAGGAAACAGTCTACCGAAATAGTTTTTTGTCACACAAATATTAATTAATTGACACAATGAATTTATTCCTTGTGATCACGGAAAACGATGCTGAATACGAAGTACAACAAAGGTGCTGCATTTTGTGAAGCAAGAAATCTGTGATTTGCATCATGAACAACGGAACTAAGATAACGTAGTGGAAAATAAACCCTAAAGGTGGTTATGGACTACAACGAACTACGAGCGGAGGCGCGCAACACAAAAAAATTCAATCGCGAACAAAGCCTTGCGCGTTTAGCTGCGTTTGCCCCAAGGTCTGCTAAATTCCGGTTCACAGAGCTGTACAGAGTAGTAAATTTATTATCAGAATAAAGAAATTTATTCGTTTTCTGTACATACAAGAAAAAGCATTCGCGTAAAATTTTCGACAAGCTGTAAACTGTACAGAAAAAAATGTCTTTTACAGACAAAAAAAAATTTGAATTGACAACAAATCGTTTTTCTTTTCACAAACTTTTGCTACTTTTTTTGCAAAAGTTATCATTTTTCATTTGCGAAGTGAAACGTATACGTTTCGATTGTTTCCGCTTTTCAAAAAATACTTATAAGCATTTTTTGAAAAGCGGAAACAAACTTTTTAGGTGGATTCTGCCGTGAGTTTTGTTTCAAAAAAGGGAATACAACATTTTTCCGTTTTTTCAGGTACTTTGCTTAGCAAAGTAGCAGTTTGCTATTAGTAATATCGGGGTTTCAGATTTTTTGAGGTTTTGGTGAGTTGTTTTTTTTTGTGAAAAATATACACTGGGCAAATAATTTTTGTCGTTTCTTAAAAACGTAGTTTCCGTTGGCTAGCCAAGCTGCGTTCTAATGAACTCGTACGTTCACTAGAAGTCATATAGAATCTCAACCAAGGCATAAAATGGTCCTCGAAATCAAGCCGCCGGCCGGCCTAATTTTTAGGCCGAAGCCGAGGTGGCCGCGGCCTATTTTTTGAAAATTTTTTTTGCATTATTTTAGGGTTATTTTTGCAAATTCGGAAAACAAATTTTTTGTAAACAATAATGTTATGAAAAAAATGCATAATAATAAATTTTCCTGTAGTAAAAAGTAAAAAAAAAGACGAATGAAACACAAAAACGTCAGAAAATCATACTTTTTTTTGAAAAAAATCTCCTTTCGAATTTTTTTCCGGCTTTTCCCGGCTTCACCGGCCGGCCTTGAATCGAAAAGTCGGCCGGATTTTATGCCTTGATCTCAACCACGAAAACAACGAAGAACAGAAAGAATTTCGTTGCAATGCCATTAAAAAAATGGTTGACGGCATTTTTTTGCCGCCGATGGCATGATTGTGCCAAATAATGTTGTCAATCATTCTTTGGCGTTGTGTCACAAATCATCGGCGCATCAAACGTGAAGAAAATGCTAATTTATAGGTGGTTTAGAAAATGAATCCCCCCAATACAGACTATTCACAGCACTCTGTACATGCACATAGTTTAATTTTCTTTATACTGTTAGCGAATTATGTGAGTCGTTTTCACAGCTAACCTTGGGTGCCTAGATAGGGCGACACAGTGTAATAGATTGTCTCGTTTAGCTTTTGCTACCCGCACTCGCATGAGAATCATAACGAAATTATAGGCGGCTAGAAACAAATGAGACGCGCAACGAAAATGAAGAAGCACAATGAAGTGCTAAAAAATCTAAGCTATTTTCCCCTTTATTCGTATTCAAATTCCTGCAAAAAGCGATGACTAAATTAGAGCTGCGGAACACAATGAACTGGATAAGAATGAACGCATCACGAATGAACGCAGCCCAAGCCCGGGCTTCGGCGTGCCATTTTCATGTCTGGTTATGATTCCGTTATGATTCTCATGCGGGTGCGGGTAGCGCATGCGCAGTGCATGCATGCGCAAAAGGTAGCAAGCTACAAGCAGGTGGCGCTCGGAGCAAAAAATCCTACTTTTGTCATTATTTTTTTAGTTTTTGTACTAAGTCGATAAAGCATTTTTGCGAACATGTTCGTGTCTTTTGTGAAAAAAAAAATAATTTTGAGCTTTATTATACAAGCGTGCAAAGTTTGCCTATTTTTGATCACATTTATGCTGATAACAAAAAAACATTCAAACTTCCATATGTGAATTATGTCCACGGATGCAGGAGGTGATGGCGAATGCATTGCAAAAAAAATCACGAAAATCGGTCTTTTTTTTTCCGGAGAAATCAGCTGATAACTGTTTTTCCTTTACAAAAAGGGCGTGCAAAAAAATTATCACGTCACTCAAAACGTATATTTTTCTTGTCAAATATAGCTTGCTGAAAAATTCGTGTTGTGTGTCTGCTTGTAAATTTTTTTGATTTTAAATTTAAAACTGAACTTACAAGAGCTGATTAAACTTGATACACCATGCGCTCATGCACACGGGTTTTTTCTCCTCTGATGTGCAAAAAGTACAGGTTTTTACTGTCTAACAAATCTTGAAGGAGCGAGAGGCCAAGGCAACTTGAGTTTAAAAAAGCACTAACAATTTATGGCAATTTGTCTGATTTTTTTATCATTTCCGTTCACTTTCGGGTAGATTTGTTGCTAAAATTTGTCTAATCACCTGAAATTGAACTTTTGCCTTCAATTTGGCTAAACATTTTTTTAAAAATAAAAAAAGTCAAATTTAAAAATTATACTTTTAGCGCTGGCGATTTTTGTTCCGCTCCCGCTCTGCTCATGAGCGCAAGCGGAGCGAGCGCAAAAAAATTAAAATTAAAGGAGCGGTAGCGAAGCGAGCGGTGGAAAAGAAAAAAAATAAGGAGCGGAAGCGGGGCGAGCGAGAAAATTTAAAAAATAAAAGAGCGGGAGCGGAGCGAGCGGTACAAAAAGTCAAATTAGAAAACCCTGGTTGTGTAGCTTCGCCCGGGCGACGACAAACAAAGCTACACAACGCAAAAATAGATCGTTTGATCGGAAAATGTGCATAAATCAAAAAATTTCAAAAAATTTTGATTCGGCGGCGACCGAAATGCATTTACTAAAACAGAGGTAAAGGCTTTTTTGGGCTTTGATTGAATCAAATCATTGTGATAAAATTTTTTTACCAAAAAAATACAAATGCAAAAGGCAGGTAAAATCGTACGACCCAGCACTTTTTACACTTTCAAATGTTTTGAGTCTAAGTTGTAGGCCTTATGGAGCAAGGTCTAAAACCGCGATATTTTGATTTAAAAAAATCGAATTCTGGAGATTTGGCTTCAGAAGTGTTTTTCATCAAAACTATTCCACATGCTCCATTAGAAATGTAAAGATCTGAAAATTTTTATACGGGGGTTTTGGGGGAAGGGGAATTCAGTGACATACTCAGAATTTTCAAAAAACATCTGCAAGTATTTTTTTATTAATTTCATGTTTACTAAAATTTTTGCAGCGTCCGTGTAATATCCACCGGAACGGGTTTGACAAGCCTATCTTGTAGCCCGTTTTTTTCTACGTATTATCGAATCAATGAAAAAAAAATAAGTGGTCGAGCCAATGGCGATATCAAGGCATTTGTAGCTGTGAAGAGTCGGATAATGGTCAAAAATAAGACGCGCTCGCTGCCTGCACTCTCGCTGCTCTGAGTGGTTTCTTTTCGTACAGCGCACGGTGCTCTCTTTCTCGCGCCTTTTTTTCGGAAAATTGAAACCCAAAATGAGTGTATGTTGCGCGAATTAATATTGTGAAGCCAAAAAAATAGATACAAATTCAGGGGTTACACCGTTTTGTAGGCCGAAAAAATTCCTACAAGATTTTTTTTCGCGTTTTGTTAAGAAATGCTTCACCACGGCCTCAGGCCTTTTAACAAGTAGGGTTCGTGAGAATCGCTACCGTATGACCAAGCGATACGGTAAGTAACTGAAAACTTGGTTGTAGATAGAAAAGATACTGCTGTATCGATTGGTGATATTCATTTTTTGATCAAAGTTCTTAAAAGTTCCGAAATTTTCAAATTTCCGAAAAAAAACGTTTTTTTGGGCACTTATTGATTCAATATCAAAAAATTGAGCATGCCATTCGAAAGGAAATTTAGTTTTTAGCCTATACTGACATTTTCAGGATTTGTGCGGCATTTTGAAGATCTGTGGATTTTTTCTACCGTACCCTACTCGATTTTGATCAAATTTTGTCCGATAATTTCAAAAAATGCATCAAAATGTTTCAAATAATATCACAAATACAAATCTTACACAAAAAAGTAAAACATTTAAATTTGGACCAGGCCACTGCCGGAGGCGCGCGAAAGAGAGCACCGTGCGCTGTACGAAAAGAAACTAGTGAGGGACCAGTGAGAGCAGAGAGAGTGCAGGCAGCGAGCGCGTCCTATCTTTAACCATTATCCGACTCTTCACAGCTACAAATGCCTTGATATCGCCATTGGCTCGACCACTTATTTTTTTTTCATTGATTCGATAATACGTAGAAAAAAACGGGCTACAAGATAGGCTTGTCAAACCCGTTCCGGTGGATATTACACGGAAGCTGCAAAATTTTTAGTAAACATGAAATTAATAAAAAAAAACTTGCAGATGTTTTTTAAAAATTCTGAGTATGTCACTGAATTCCCCTTCCCCCAAAACCCCCGTATAAAAATTTTCAGATCGTTACATTTCCAATGGAGCATGTGGAATAGTTTTGATGAAAAACACTTCTGAAGCCAAATCTCCAGAATTCGATTTTTTTAAATCAAAATATCGCGGTTTTAGACCTTGCCCCATAAGGCCTACAGACTCAAAACATTTGAAAGTGTAAAAAGTGCTGGGTCGTCCATCCTAAATTTTCTCGCAGAGTCTGTCTTAACAGACACTGCGAGCCGATTTAGGATCGAGGACACATCATTTTGACACTTTCAAATGTTTTGAGTCAGAGTTGTGGGCCTTCGGGGGAAAGGTCCAAAGTCGGGATATTTTAATTACTAAAATTCGGATTCACGAGATTCGGCTTCAGAAGTGTTTTTCATAAAAAATAGTGCCCCGTGCTACGTTGGGCATGAAAAATTCTGAAAAAAATAACATGGGGGTTTCTGAGGACGGCGGATCCAGTGACATACTCAGAATTTTTTTTCAGTTACGGTAATTATCGATTTTTTGATATCATAAGTTTTCAAACCGCCACCATATTCGGATCTCAAACTTAAGCGGTAATTCGATAAGCCTATCTTCTTCCCCGTTGTTTTTTTACCGGAAAAAATAAAACGCAAAAAAAAATCGCGTGCCCAAGGTTGTCATAAATTTTAATTTATGCTCCAGACTCCACACCGAAGCCCTGCGCGCAACGTGCACGCATAGTTTTGCGCTGCTGCACACGCGTATTCACCTTTATTTTTTAGACGCATGCCTAACTTATTACAAAAACCGTTTTTGGAACCATTGAATAGGTGTGTCAAGGCAGGAAGGTGTACAGTAGTCTTTTTTCCAAGCTTCACATGTAAAATGCCTCAGGCTATTAGCCATAAAAGTTTTTAAAAAATGACCTATTCTATCTTTTAGAGAATTCAATTCTCTATGGTGTATAAAATTTTCAGATTTTTACCTTTATTTTTGGGTTCGGTACATTAATTTAAAAAACATACACCAAGTTTAACCTTCATTTTTCAGCCGACGCTTCTCTTAAGAAATAAAAATCTCAAAATTAAAGTCAAATTTAGAACATGTTGGGCAAATTAAGCTACAGTATCCAAAAATAACGCTAAAAATCTGAAAATTTTATACTCTATAGAGAACTGAATGCTCTAAAAGATAGAGTAAGTCATTTTTTAAAAACTTTTATGACTAATAGCCTGAGGCATTTTACAGGTATAGCTTGGAAAAAAGACTACTGTACACCTTCCCGCATTGGCACACCTATTGAATGGTTCCAAAAACGGTTTTTGTAATAAGTTAGGCATGTGCCTAAAAAATAAAGGTCAAAAACGCACAGATTTACGTCTCTGTGCCTGCTCTTTGTGCGCGCAACATGCGAGTGCGCGCCGTGCTGCAGCGCATGCATGGCGCACGCCACTTTCTCACCTTTTTCACCCGTTTTTGCTTGAGTTGGCGGCATAAAAAAATTCGAAACAAAAAATAATGATCGAAATAAATTGTTTTTTTGACTTCCTGAGAGAGATAACAATATGTGCTGTTAGAATTAACTGTGAAAACGGCCGCATCGGGCAAAATACGTATGCTGGAGCCAAGCAACGGACAAAAACGGGCGGAAAAACCAGAAATCACATTTTTTCAAAAAAGTCAGATGTTTTTTGAGAAAATTAAATACACCAGTCGATTTCTCGTGCCAAGATACCCCTGTATACAAAAAATCAGATTTTTTGAAGCATTTTGAAAATTCGACGTCGAAAGCTTCCAGAAACCGTAGCTCCGGAATCCGGCTTCTAAAAAAATTTTGATATGGGTATTTGGACCCTCCCCATAGATGCCTACAATTATGGCACAAAACATCGGAAGGTGTAAAATGCCTGTGTCGGACGCTCCACCTTACTAATAAAAAAGCTCACAGAGTGGGTCTTAATTTGCCCAACATGTTCTAAATTTGACTTCAAATTATGAGATTTTTATTTCTTAAAAGAAGGGTCGGCAGAAAAATGAAGGTTAAACTTGGTGTATGTTTTTCAAATTAATGTACCGAACCCAAAAATAAAGGTAAAAATCTGAAAATTTTATGCTCCATAGAGAATTGAATTCTCTAAAAGATAGAATTGGTCATTTTTGTCAAAATGTTCATGGCTAATAGCCTCAGGCATTTTACAGGTGAAGTTTGGAAGAAAGACTACTGTACACCTTCCCGCCTTGGCACACCTATTGAATGGTTCCAAAAACGGTTTTTGTAATAAGTTAGGCATGCGTCTAAAAAATAAAGGTCAATACGCGTGTGCAGCACCGCAAAATCATGCGTGCACGTTGCGCGCAGGACTTCGGTGTCGAGTCTGGAGCATAAATTAAAATTTATGACAACCTTGGGCACGCGATTTTTTTTTGCGTTTTACTTTTTCCGATACAAAAAACAACGGGGAAGAAGATAGGCTTATCGAATTACCGCTTAAGTTTGAGATCCGAATATTATAGCGGTTTGAAAACGTATGAGATCAAAAAATCGATAATTACCGTCACTGATAAAAAATTTTTAGTTTGTTATTGGATCCGCCCTCCTCAGAAACCCCTATATTAATTTTTTCAGAATTTTACATTACCAAAGTAGCACAGGGCACTATTTTTTATGAAAAACACATCTGAAGCCGAATCTCGTGAATCCGAATTTTAGTAATTAAAATATCCCGGCTTTTGACCTTGCCCCCGAAGGCCTACAACTCTGACTCAAAACATTTGAAAGTGTCAAAATGCTGTGTCCTCGATCCTAAATCGGCTCGCAGAGTGTCTGTTAAAATTTTCACTTTTTCCATGTTTGATGTGAAACAACGTGCAAGCATGCAACTTTTTTGTTTCCGATTGGTCATTGATGCCAGCTGTAGAACTTCTTTAAAACCCAGAAAATGGATGATGATTTGTGGCGGGCGAATGAAAGCGACAACAACGCTGAAAACTAGATCAGATCGGATCAACGCTGCCTGCCTGGGTGGGCTGTTGTGAAAAAATATTTTTTTATTTTGATGACTGCCAGAAGGCTGTTTTTTTTTTATTTGACAGGTGACATTCTATTCAGAAGTGATCAGACTGCCACCTGGACCATCAAAATTACCCCACTCATCAAAAAATGTATGCCGCAGGCCGCACAGATGTTATGACTTTTCTCACCTGCGGAGGATTGCCAAATTGTCAGATATCCGCTCAAAAACCAGTCCTCTGTAGATTGCATAAAAGCATTTTTTGTTAATGGGGTGCTGTGCGTTCTTTCCAATTTTTGAATGATTTCATTTTTTTTTCAAATTTGTTTTAGCACAAATCTTTTAAATGCCAATCATAAATATTTTTCTTCCTCCTCTGCCGTCAACTAAGTAAACCGATTAGTACGTATTCCATACTGCCAAAAAATCAGCCTCACTCATTTTGCTCTGCTGGATGCCGTTTAACCACGACCACCACCCAGCGGTGCAATGTCCACTCATGGATCTACATATTTGCAGAATTTGCATGTCTGCCTTGCGCGTTCTTGACGGGCTTTATTTTTTTATTCAAGGTCATTCATTAGGTTTTGGTTAGAGTTACTCCTGGGGCTTGGAGTTAACTGTTTTTATTAGAGTCTGCATGCACCTGCATGCAGGTGGGAATAATTAACCCTGTTTGTCGAAAGAACAAACAACCACGCTATTAGTATTGTCTTCAGTTTTTTCTTGAGTACTTACTTGTCGACAAAGCAGACGGTACGAAAGCTGGAGTCAAACAGTCACGAGCCAGTGTGAGAGATTTTTTGCGGGCCCCACGCATTGGTCAGGCAAACCTTTCTTGCAAATCTGTCTATCCCTTGGTCAACCATTGTTAGTTTCGCGTGCCGAATGCAAAAGCGAAGGATAACGAGCTAGTCGCGCGGCTGGCTGACTGGCCGCTCGCAATTAACCACAGTCCGGCTGGCGTCTAGAAACTGCCAAATGTGTGTCCCCCTACCTTTTTTTTCTGCTCAATACTAAATATGCTGCGCTCCTAGTCAAACACCGGCATGAGGTCGTTGTGGACGGACGACCACCACCAGCGCGTCGATGAGGGGGGGGGGAGGAAAGGTCAGTCCGGGTCGTGCACGGCGACCAAATACGAACTCCGTCTTGGCACAGGCATGCGTTTGTTTTGCATCGTCGACATCGATGAATAGGTAGATGGCACCAGACATGAAAATGGCCTGCCGAAGCCCGGCCCGGGCTGGGCTTGGGCGGGCCTGTGACTTTTCATTAGGCCCGGAAAAGCCCGTTTTGGCCCGGTATTTCATCAATAATGTAAAAAATACGAAGAATTAACTGTCTTGGTTATTTTTAACAAAAATTTAGTCTCTACAGATAGAAAACATAGTATTTTGAGTAAAAACCAGTAATTTATGTTATTTATATAACGATTTGCTGCTATTTTTTTAAATAAAAAATTGGAAAAAATACAAAATGGATAATTTCGGGCCGGGCCGGGCCTGGGCCCAAAAAATTAGACTGGATAGCACTGGGGCCCTTATGAAGTAGTGTTTCCATGATGAATAAGTGCCCGCTGCGACAACACACCGTTTGATGTTTTGTGATTTTTTTTCTAATTCGTTAACATTTTTTGCGCATGCAACTAGCCGGTTTGTCATTTTTCTGCCTTAATTTCTGTCTTGCAAACACCTTTCGAAGTTTCAACTGTCCCTTTTCAACTTCAAATTTTTTTTACATTAATTTGAGTCGAGTTTATGGCTTTGTTTTTTTCTGCATGCTGTTCTACTTTTTGAGGGTAAGTGCCTCCACTGAATAAGAACAGGAGGCGGGTAAACTGTAAGCGAACCTGCCGAAATCGATCACATTTTTCTTCAAGGTTGCACCCGAGTCCGGTCCAGGCTTTGCTACTCTTCCATCGTTTTCACCAGATCATGGTGCGTGTCTATTGTATCCTCTTTTTTATCTGAAAGGGGTCGAACAACCGACTGTTGTACAATGTTTACAAATTTCATTCATTTTTTACTACCGTTTTATGAGTACGTATTTTTGACGTTCACTTCTGGCAATATTTTTAGTTTCTTTGTTGTTGCCGCACATTATTCCTTAAAACCTGCCAAGGTATCTGAAATTTGATGCGTCCTGAACTGCACCTCGCTTTCACGGAGCGAGCCACAGCCAGTCACCTCGATCAATCTTTGGTGGTGGTGTTGAGGTAGAGGCAGGGTGGCGGTCACTCGCTCTTATTAGGGAAAAGGGACAGAGGGGAAGGGAGAGCGGTGACTCCAATGGTCAGCCAGACACGATTCTTTTTGGCGAACGGAAAAAGTGTACGAAAGACAAACGTTCGTTTGTTTTGTTTGCCTCATCTTTGAAAATTTGAAATTTTTGGTAGACAAATTTCAATCGTGCTATCTGCTTTTGCGTTCGTTTCTTCTATCTTGCGCAATACACATTTATATATCGTCTGGTAGGAAGCAGACCCGGACACTTTCTTTTTCTTTTCCTTAATTTTCTACTGCTTTTAGAAGTGCTTTGTGTTCACAAAATGGATTTAGTTGTTTTCAAGGTGTCATATAATCCAAAAACACGATCGCAGTAAGCCTTAAGGGAGATCCTTATATTTTTGTACAAAAAAATCTGGCTGTCATTAGGGCCAGCTGGCCCCTTTGATGCAACTTTGAATCGCCAGTTTGTAATGCTTGATTTCTGGTGTTACATAATGTATAATAATTTTTGAAAATAACTGTAACAAGAAAATTTTTTAAAAAAAGCGAGTCAAAGAAGGGGATTTGTTCAGAATCGCGAAAGTGTTTCCTGGAAAAACGCCACAACATTAATTTTCATTTTTTTAAATCAGTTAATGTATTTTGCATTTTTTATATATAAAAAAACATCTGTAAGTCGTAATTAACGACTGTAAACACTATTATAGTCCAGTTGGCTTACGACTAGTCGATTAGAGCAAATTCATTGTTTTTTTAATCAATCACTATTGTTATTTGTTATTCATAAATCTTTTACGCCAACCATAAATATTTTACTTTCAAGATTTTTTTTTTGCCTTTTCACGCGTCAGCACATAATTTATCACTACTGGATGGCTTTTCGAGTCACACATAATTTAGCACTACTGGATGGGTAAAGGGCCAGAAATACCTGATGGACATCAAGTTTACACGCCAAATGACAAAAATCAGGATTTTTTGTGTTTAATTTTTTTCCATTTTTTCTAACAAAAAATAAAACTGCGAAATGCTTTTTTTGGTGAAGTTCATTAATTTTGAATCACTTGGAAAATTTATTTATGATTTTTTTGCTTGGTGAAAACAAATCCACCGCTTACCCCTTTTTCCCCATAGAATTGACCTCATCCTCTCCTGCAAATATTATAAATCGCTCGCTGCCCGGCAGAAACGGTCGGTCATTCGGACAAGCAAGGTCATTCCTCCTTTCACTCGCTTTTTGAATCGGTCCCTAAACCAACACTTTACCCGGGGGTTATCTCAGCAACGTATCACTCCTATTTTTTCTTGAATTTTGAAGTAGTGAATCTGACATAAGATAGCTCTCGTTCCATACGCACTTTTTTTCTTGTCTGAAAAATATTCATTCTCTGTGCTGGGTTTTCAATTTTTTAACCGTGACCCGGATTTGCAGTCCTTGTACCAGATTCATAATTTTTTCACTTTTATGAGGGTTTACAAAAAAATAGTTGAACAAACAGAAGGCGATGTAACGAGGAGATTTATACTTTTTTGGTATCGATTTTATACTATTTTTTTTTGCTTTTTTATTGCTTTACCTATTAAATAATATTAAATAATATTGTTATAATAATTTTGTTTTTATTTCTTAAAATAATTTTGCCACCCGCTTTGTATTTGACTTGACTAAATTTGGGACATAGTTGGAGTCAGTTTGGAATCATTGGCATTTCGGGTTTTTACTCCGACTCCGGACTATTACACCGCTATTAGCGGTCCGCTAACAGCACTACCAGTATGTGGTTTGCCTATTTTCATCCTTCAGGGGATGTGCTTTTCTACCTTGCTTCTAGGTATTGTGTGACCTCTTGCTTTCGACAGGTAAGTACAAAATCAAAAAAGGTCGTATCCAATTCAATTCAAGCCATGCTACCAGTTTTTTGAACCCACCCGCCCTGGAGGAGGCAGATTTGATGATTCCCCCTTGCAGAGAGTATGGAGGATGGGACGGTCGACAAGTCGACATCGAACGTCGCACAGTCAGTTGTGATTGCTTGCTTGTTTGTTAGTTTTGTGTGTCAAGCAACTTCCACGCTACAGGGGCTGGCCACGAGTGTTGACTCCCTTCTCAGAGGTCTCAGCGGGGTTTTTTGAAGCGTAGATTGCTGCGTAACCTGTGTACTTACGAGATAAAGGCCTCCATCTGGAAGCCCTGTTAATAAGAAATAGTGTTGGCCTCAGGAATTTCCTGCTTGCTTAACAAAACTTATTTGAACACTTTCGAGTGGTTGCAATGTTTAGAAAATAGTAACTCTGATTAACAGTTATTTTTAGTATTGTTACCCCGAAGTTCACAAAAGAAAGTCTTTTTTTATCAGATGCATTGATTTGTTTTTTTGTTTCGTTTCATATTAATCGATAGATACAGTGCGTTCAGAAAGGATAGGCCCACCCTTAAAATTGAGGTTTTCTGTAAAACGGTGACAGCTACGACCATGGGAGTAGGCTCGTTCGATTCAGCGTGCAAAGTTACCCTAGACTGCCTACCTTTGGAATCAATCCTCGGCAAAATGCGGTCAGAAAAAAATTAATTGTGTTTTTCGACCGTTCAGAAAGGATAGGCCCACTTTCGATTTTATTGGAATTATTTATTTTTTGATACGCCAAATCACCGCAAACGTTGTTGGAGCAACACACATGTTGATTGTGATTAAAATTATTAATAACTGGGACACTAGGCATGCTTCTGATAAAAATTTTGGCCTCCTCAATGCAAATTATACCCCCAACATCAATAATGCCTTCCTGAGAGTCGGTGAGTTCCGCGAACCCACGTCTGTTAGCCCATACAGTACTGCCATGATGCCCCCTTAAATTTTCAACAAGTATCAACGCAGGACACTCCATGTTGCTTGTCAGAAAATTTATTTTATTTAAAAAAAGGAAGTTGATGTGGGGGGACCTGGGGTGTTTCGATCCATTTCTTATTCAAAAAAATTTTTTTTGATGCGTTGACGTTGACAAAATTGTTGGAAATAATGCTACTAAATATTTCATTATGATTTTCCGTACATGGGACCTCTGACAAACGCTATGCTGAAGGTTTGATAAATGCAACAATTAACACTAACTTGCTTCAGACTTTAATATGATGTCGTCGCTGCTCTAGTGAAACGTATATCTCCATTAACGCATACAATCATCAAAACAATCAAGGTTGAACGTTTTCTGATTGTTTTACATAACACATGTCCTAAAATTTAACAAAAAATTTGAAACTCGGAACTTGACATCTAACTTGTGTTTCGGCCTATCAACGAACTAGTCGCCCTGAATTTTGTGATGCGTCAGATTAACGTGGGTTTGTACTGCGTTGTTCGGAATCATTATTTCCAACAATTTTGTCAACATCAACGCATCAAAAAAAATTTTTTTGAATAAGAAATGGATCGAAACACCCCAGGTCCCCCCACATCAACTTCCTTTTTTTAAATAAAATAAATTTTCTGACAAGCAACATGGAGTGTCCTGCGTTGATACTTGTTGAAAATTTAAGGGGGCATCATGGCAGTACTGTATGGGCTAACAGACGTGGGTTCGCGGAACTCACCGACTCTCAGGAAGGCATTATTGATGTTGGGGGTATAATTTGCATTGAGGAGGCCAAAATTTTTATCAGAAGCATGCCTAGTGTCCCAGTTATTAATAATTTTAATCACAATCAACATGTGTGTTGCTCCAACAACGTTTGCGGTGATTTGGCGTATCAAAAAATAAATAATTCCAATAAAATCGAAAGTGGGCCTATCCTTTCTGAACGGTCGAAAAACACAATTAATTTTTTTCTGACCGCATTTTGCCGAGGATTGATTCCAAAGGTAGGCAGTCTAGGGTAACTTTGCACGCTGAATCGAACGAGCCTACTCCCATGGTCGTAGCTGTCACCGTTTTACAGAAAACCTCAATTTTAAGGGTGGGCCTATCCTTTCTGAACGCACTGTAGCATCGTCGTCAACCGCGGCCGCCGACTTGATTGCTTTTTTCGTTTGATATTCATTGCATCTAATAATGCTCGACCATGCAGCGTGTTAGTCACCTACAGGCATCGTGAAAGTTGAAACGGAGGCGCCCGAAAAACGACCACGACGCAGACTTTTTGATAAAAGCCGTTGGCTGGCCATTACTACGCGGAGGGATTGCTTACACCGCTTTTCAAGGGCAAGGAATACTTGTTGATTGCTACTTCAACATCTGTAGGCCCAGCTTGTATGCGTATGGGCTTTGTCTGTACATAAATATAAACATCGCTATCATTGGATAGCAAATACTTCGGTTTGTGTTAGCCGTTTGCATTCTTACGCTTTGCCACCTTTGAATTGTTTGTTCAAAAACGCTTGTATTACATTTTTTTCTTTAAAAAATACCGTGAATGTTTTTTGACAACAAAAATTATAAAAAAATTTAAAAAAAAATTAAAAAAAACCATAAACAATGCTGGATAAAACATTTGTGAAAAATGTTTTTATTTTGTTCATTGAAAACATCTGTTGATAATTCAGTGTTGTGGTATTTATTTTTCTACGCTTTTATGACACTTGTTTTTTATTTATTTATTTATTTATTTTTATTTATTTCACCATTACTCAGTAGTTAGTTATCATTAGATCAAATGTTAGGAGGCACAAATGATGTCCATTTTATTTTTGATTCCCACCCTTTACATTTGTTTACATCAGGCAGGTGTCAAACATAGACATCCTGTATCCTCTTTGCACACATATTCCTCCAACACAAGGATATTTCGGAGATCGATCATGAAACTTTGTAATTTTTACATTATTAAACGCGATTATCTAATGGATGTCTTGGCGGCGTGTTGACGTGATGATTCTTCGCGCGGTCGACAACATACGCACACAATTGATCTCCTTCCTTGCCTCTTTGTGACCTTTTTGACACCTACGTTTTGTTGGTTTTCTTGTTCCTTTAACGTGTTTTTGAACACTAAACGTTTTTGCGAAGTTTTAATCTGATTTTTTTGTTTTAAGCCTTAGCGTCCATCAACAACTTTAGTCACCCTGGCCCCAGACAAAGTCGAAAAATGTCATCATGACATCCAGTAGCGCCAAGGAAAATCTCAATACCATGACTAATGATCGCAACAAATCGACGCCAACTACAACAACAACGCTATCAACATCAAATTCTCTGATGCACCTTGCCAGACGTATTAATACAGGTATAAACCATTTTTTTCACCGGGCGAGAGATGAAAAAACCTTTCTTTCATTGCGATCGCCGCCATGCACCATTTGGATAAATAAAGAAAACATGCATAAAATGACGCTTTGAAAAGATAGTATGTCAAATGTGTTTGGCTTACTTAAAAAATATGAATGAAACTTTTGAGTTTGTTAATTTTTATTTAAAAATACATCTGACAAAATTTAATTAATTTTTTATCGTAAAAATAATTCAAACGATTGCGAAAATATTTCTATGCAATAAATCGATGACTTTAATTTCTATTGTTTTTTCAGTTACCTAAAAGATTCGGCTTTGAAGGTCATCTGAAAATAGGTGTGCGACACAAGTGATAAAACCGTCATTGTTTCAACTGATTTATCTTTTTTGCACACATACATAAATAGTTTTAAGCTTTTGTATTTTATTCGTCCTTATGTATATCAAAGTTCTCAAATCAGTGACTCATCACCGTCGTTTGTGATACAAACATGCAGGAACGATCAAATCACTTTACCGATTGTCGTTTGTGTGTGTTTGTAAGCGATGCGTGGTGATGAGGGATGTATGAAAGGCAATACAAGCGCCACACGCACTTTTTTTCAATTTCTCTCTTTTCTTTCAAAGTTTTGTGAATGAATCCCGACAGATGTATTTTTAAGGAGTGTAGTGAATTGGACCCATTTTTTTCTTTCTAGTCCTTTCTTCAGCTTGCACGCTTACAATCTAGATAAAGCATGAATCATTCTTTTTTGTTGACTGATTTTTTTCCGACTCAATAATAAAATATTCCAGTTTCAAATTTTTTTCCGTGAAAATAATTATCAAATTTTAAATGTCACTTTGTTTTCAGTAACCATGCCCCTAGAAACACCCCCTACAGTCTACCCAATGAGATCGAGTAAATCCCCCCATCGGACAGCTTCCGAAGGCAGGTCACGAAGCGCTTCGCACCGCCACATCTGCCCGCAGTACATTTTCGATACCAAGTATCAAACGACCTACACCATTCATCAGTGCCTTGGCAAGGGTGGCTTTGCATACGTCTACAGGGCAACTTCTGACTCCGAAACGTTCGCTATCAAAGTCATTTCCTTGTCTAAGATCAAGGCTCCCTGCTACAACGAAAAGATCCAGCGCGAAATTGACATTCACAAACGCCTTCAACATGCCAACATTGTTTCGCTCTATTCGACGTTTCAAGACGAATTCAACGTTTATCTGTTGCTGGATTACTGTCCATATGGAACGTTGCTTGACTACATTAACAGTCGTGAACGTGAGTTGTGACATCAATTTTTTTATTTATATTTTTTTAACGTAAATTTTTTTTGTTTTGATTTAAAAAAATGGGTACATAGAAGAAATGTGTATTGTTGTTTGAAAATGTGTATCGTTTTGCCAAACACGATTTGATTTAACAAAAAACAATACGTACAACTTTTTCTAAATTCTATAATAACTTTTTTTTAGACAATCGACTGAGCGAGAACCACTCGATTATCTTCCTGAAACAAATCCTCAAAGCCACCCGATACCTGCACGCTGAATGCCGAATCCTGCACCGCGATATTAAGCCGGGAAACGTTCTACTCTCATCCTCTATGACGGCCAAGCTCGCCGATTTTGGATTCGCATGCCCAATCTCCGAAGAAAAAAATTCTCAGCAACACACGCTATGCGGCACGCCAAATTACCTGGCGCCCGAAGTCATTCGCCGAAAAGGACATTCTCCCCTGTCCGAATCTTGGGCCATCGGATGCACGTTCTACTGCATGCTCTTCGGGCGCCCTCCATTTGAAAGCGATCGCATCGACAAGACTTACGAGATGATCCAGAGATGTGCTTTTTACTTCCCGGAAAACACGACGGTCAGCAAGAGGAGCATAGAACTCGTTCGTCGAGTTTTGGTTGAATCGCCGTCGAAGAGACTGGCCATTCCCGATATACTGAGCCACGAGGTCTTCCTCCCTCTCAACCGTTCGCTGTCCCACGGAAGCTGCCTGGCCACGCAGCTGGATTATGGATACTCAAAAAGCTGCCAGAATTTGTTGTCGCCGACCACGATGACGGCTTCGGGAAAGTTTCCGAGGTCGCTGTCCAGGATATCGTCTCGGGTGAACGTTGACTCGGGGCTCGGCACAGATCCATCGTCGAGCTTCAGTCGGGGGCTGACCAAGCTTATCGAGAAATACATCCATCTCATTGATGCCCTAGTCACTGATATCGGAACTCCCAGCAGAATTGTCTGCGACGTTGTCGAGGATGCTGAGCTACCGGATGTGTTTGTCGCCAAATGGGTGGATTACACGAACCGATTTGGTTTTGGTTGTACGCTAAAGAACGGGATTCGCACCGCGCTGTTTCTCGACGATTCTGCGATTTCTACGACGTATGAATTTTTTTCAGAAAGTATAATAATATTTTTTATGGTTTTAGTCCCGATGAAAGGTCCTACGCCTACTGGCCCCGGAAAACCCAAGATGAATGCAGTATTTTTACACGACCTACAGCGACCAGTGCCCAAAGTGAATGCGTTGAATTTCTGTCATTCATGCGTACGTACATGGACAAGAGTCTTCAATCCAGCGTTGCTATCGGGGAAGACGCAGAAGACGTGATACCTGAGATGGTTCATATTATCGCTTTTAAAAAATTTTCTGGAGGCATCTTCATATTGCTTTCTGATGGAACTTGCCAGGTAAACCAAAACAAAAATTAATTTTCTGATGTCATGTAATCGTTTAAGAGGGAGTCTGCGAGCCGATTTTGGAATAAGGTGAAAGCGACGGAACAGCGATTTTACACATGCGAGATATTCAATGTAGCATATGCCTAAGTAGTAGAGTATCCTTAGGGGAAATTTTGTTTACCCTATCACATTTTTCAAATGCCGGATTCAGGAGCTGCGGCTTCTGGAAGTTTTTGACGTCAAATTTTCAAATGACTTTAAAAAATCTGATTTTTGGTATACTGGGGTTCCTGGACACGAGAAATCGATTAGCGTACTCAGCTTTCTCAAAAAACGTCTGCATTTTTTGGAATTATCGATTTTCCGGTTTTTTGGCGACTTTCTCGTCATTTTTGGGATATAGCATCTGTATTTTTATCGGGAATCGGCTACGGATGGCATCATATTAAAGCTTACTCTTTTGCGTATCCAGGGATACCAAACACAAAAAATTAGGAGGTAGACCAGACCGCGATATCAGGGATGTGCCGCTGCGCACTTTGCAAAAAACAGTGCAAACAACCTCTTTTTCGCATCAACGGACAAAAAAGAAACGTGCGCGCGCGTGCAAGGAGTCATGTTCAAAAAAATACCCTGAAGTTAATTTTTGTTTTTTATGCTTAAGGTCACCTGGGTAGGTTTAGGCATGTCCGAAACAATGTTTTAAGCTAGTCGCGCGTTTCATCCGACAATTTTGCGCATTGCTACAACCGATAAAAATGATGAAACTTTGAAATGCCGTAACTTACCGCATGATTATGCAATAAAAGGCGCAACTAGCTTAACACATTGTTTGGGACATGCCTAAACCTACCCAGGTGACCGTAAGTATAAAAAACAAAAATTGGCTCGAAAAAGAGGTTGTTTGCACTGTTTTTTGCAAAGTGCGCAGCGGCACATCCCTGATATCGCGGTCTAATTTTTTGCGTTTGGTATCCCTGGATACGCAAAAGAGTAAGCTTTAATATGATGCCATCCGTAGCCGATTCCCGATAAAAATACAAATGCTATATCCCAAAAATGACAAGAAAGTCGCCAAAAAACCGGAAAATCGATAATTCCAAAAAATGCAGACGTTTTTTTGAGAAAGCTGAGTACGCCAATCTCGATTTCTCGTGTCAAGAAACCCCAGTATACCAAAAATCAGATTTTTTGAAGTCATTTGAAAATTTGACTTCAAAAACTTCCAGAAGCCGCAGCTCCTGAATCCGGCATTTGAAAAATGTGATATGGTGAACAAAATTTCCCCTAAGGATACTCTACTACTTAGGCATATGCTAAATTGAATATTTCGCATGTGTAAAATCGCTGTTCCGTCAAAACTAAATCGGCTCGCAAACTTCCTTTTAATTTTCAAGTGGAAGTAACTAATATTAATTTTTTTATTTAAAAAAAAATTGAATACAAATACTAAATTTCGGGTTCAAATTAAAAGTTTTCCAACTTTTTAATCGAGTAAAAACTTTTTAGCTCAACATTAACAAATACGCAAAAGTCGTTTTCCGCCACATTGTGGATGCCGTTGTCGTCACCGTATCCCACAACAATCAGTGTCATGCATTTGAACTCCGAGAACAAGCTGACGTCGCCCTGAGACCGACAGCCCACGTCGTGCAGATCACAGATTACCTGCTTGCCCTCAGCACGGCTACAGACGTCTTTCGCGACTTTTGTCGTAATGGCTCAAGTGGAAATCTTGCATCTGCTCCCAGTGGTTCTCAATTTGCGTACTCCCAACTCCCGGTGCTCTCTACCGCATGCTAGCAAATTCCTTACTTTTTTCCCATTTTCGGGCTAATTTGGCTCTCTTTCCTAGATCTCACTCGGGTTCGCGCTCAAGATGCATATTAGGGCTTGTCCAGAAATTACGTCATCGCAAAATCGGTGATTTTTTACCTCCCTCCCCCATCTGTCATCGGTCGTCATTGCAAGGTGGGGCACCCCGGACCCCCCTCCTAAATGACGTCATTTTGAAAAAATAGTCTTTTTTAGCGGTTTTTTTGCAAGTTTTGGTTTATCAATTTTTCTAAAAACTATAATTATATTGGAACAAAAACAAACAGTCAGTTTTCAGCGCATTTTGGCAAAAAAAATGAAATTTAGAAAACTCGTGAGACAATTCTTGAAATTTTTTAATGACGTCATTTTGAGCAGTACCCCCCCCCCCCCCCCCCCCCATCATTTTTGGACTGACCCCCCTCTTGCAATGACGTAATTTCTGGACAAGCCCTTACGTATGATTAAAGTGTTCAATCATTGTTTTAACGTCTCGCAAGGCTACTTCTCGAAGTCACACTTTTTTATCCTTTGCAGCTGATTTTGGAACGAACACGTGTGACTTGTTATGTGCGGTCTCAACAAGAAATATATTGTAACGCTTTGTTCTAGCATGTGCCTTTCTTTCTCGTCGCTCATTGACAAGATATACGACTGCCATTGTCACCGTTTGCCACCGTTCAGGCTGCCATTTACTTTACGTTTTCACTCATTAAAATGTATATACTAACATATCCGTCATCAACAGTTGATAAATATATCGTTACATGTTTTTTTGCATTATCATTGAATGTAGTTGTGCGGCGTACTTAATAAACGTGACTTTTTGTTTTTAACAGACAGTCTGCGAGCCGATTTACAAACAAGGGGAGAGGGCCGACACAGCAATTTTTACACTTTCAAATGTTTTGAGCCAAAGTTGTAGAGGACCCTAAGGGCAGTCTATAACCGCAATATTAGATTTTTAAAAAATCGGATTCTGGAGATTTAGCTTCAGATGTGTTTTCATAAAAATGAATGTCACGTGTTTCGTTTGCGGGGAAATAATCTGAAAATTTGCTTACGGGGGTTTCAGAGCACGGGAAATACGATGGCTTACTCAGATTTTTCAAAAAACAACTGAAAATATTTTTATTGAATTTCGTCTTCACAAAATCGGCTATACCGTTCCTTAAAAAAAATAATCGGACTGTACCACCTATCCTATCTGAAAGAGCGATTTTTTTGGCATATAGCGTAGTGTTCTTTGAAAAAACATAGAGTGCTTTCCGCCCTCTGGGTCTCGATTTGTAGTAAAAACTACCAAAAACCCCTTCAAAAAACATGGCGGGAAGTGCGCACGCGCATGCGCACGCGCACGCGAGCACAAAAAAGGGGGTTCTTATGTCGTTTTTACCACAAATCAAGACCCCGAAGGCGGAAGGCACTCTACGTTTTTTCAAAGAACACTACGTTATGTTCCAAAAAAATCGCTCTTTCAGATAGGATAGGTGGTATAGCCCGATTATTTTTTTTAAGGAACGGTATAGCCGATTTTGTGAATGCGAAATTCAATAAAAAATATTTTCAGTTGTTTTTTGAAAAATCTGAGTAAGCCATCGTATTTCCCGTGCTCTGAAACCCCCGTAAGCAAATTTTCAGATTATTTCCCCGCAAACGAAACACGTGACATTCATTTTTATGAAAACACATCTGAAGCTAAATCTCCAGAATCCGATTTTTTTAAAATCTAATATTGCGGTTATAGACTGCCCTTAGGGTCCTCTACAACTTTGGCTCAAAACATTTGAAAGTGTAAAAATTGCTGTGTCGTCGAATTCAAATCGGCTCACAGACTGTCTGTTAATGCCTACATTTTGAATATCAAAACATTTCTGGAGGTTAAAAGCGACGGCGAATTTGATGGCATTATCAAAAAATCAACAATCGATCGATTAATCGAAAAAAATTTTTTTCTGAAAAATCCTTTGTTAAATTCCGAAAAAAATAGTGCATCGTAATCTACGCTATCGAAAACCTCTAGTGGCAAAATATGAGCAGGCGGGCCCCACTAAAAAAAAGTTATTTCAATTTTTATCCAAAACTCCATACAAAAGCGCCTGCGTTAGCGTTACAAGCGACGAGCAGAACACTGCGCGCTTGCTAAGGCGCGCAGTGTGTTAGCTTTCAAAGCTTCGCGCAAAGTCAGTTTTATATTACAAGGCATGAAATTTTGCGCACTGATAAATTACATCCTGAATTTTGCAACCTTTTTTATCCGAAAAAAGAATATTCATTTTGGACTCTGAAAATGATTTTTGAAGTTTTATTTTTGAATTGAAATAACTTTTTTTTTCGTGAGAGCCGCCGGCTCATGTTCTGCGAACAGAGGTTTTCGATAGTGTAGATTACGATGCACTATTTTTTTCTGGAATTTAACAAACAGTTATTGAGATACAGCGTTTTTTACTCTGAATTATTGATTTATCGATTACTTCCCGTTTTTTTGATATCACCGATAGATTTTCCATAGCAGATAACCCTTAATAGTATCTTTATACCTAAAATATTGTTACTTTAAACACCATAAAAACCGTAAAAAAACGTTTTCGCGTCGAAACCATGGGCACATAGTGTCCTGCGTGACCCACGAGTTTCCCGTTTGAAGCGTTAATAATGTTATTTTCTTAACAGACAGTCTGTGAGCCGATTTGAATTCGACGACACAGCAATTTTTACACTTTCAAATGTTTTGAGCCAAAGTTGTAGAGGACCCTAAGGGCAGTCTATAACCGCAATATTAGATTTTAAAAAAATCGGATTCTGGAGATTTAGCTTCAGATGTGTTTTCATAAAAATGAATGTCACGTGTTTCGTTTGCGGGGAAATAATCTGAAAATTTGCTTACGGGGGTTTCAGAGCACGGGAAATACGATGGCTTACTCAGATTTTTCAAAAAACAACTGAAAATATTTTTTATTGAATTTCGCATTCACAAAATCGGCTATACCGTTCCTTAAAAAAAATAATCGGGCTATACCACCTATCCTATCTGAAAGAGCGATTTTTTTGGAACATAACGTAGTGTTCTTTGAAAAAACGTAGAGTGCCTTCCGCCTTCGGGGTCTTGATTTGTGGTAAAAACGACATAAGAACCCCCTTTTTTGTGCTCGCGTGCGCGTGCGCATGCGCGTGCGCACTTCCCGCCATGTTTTTTGAAGGGGTTTTTGGTAGTTTTTACTACAAATCGAGACCCAGAGGGCGGAAAGCACTCTATGTTTTTTCAAAGAACACTACGCTATATGCCAAAAAAATCGCTCTTTCAGATAGGATAGGTGGTACAGTCCGATTATTTTTTTTAAGGAACGGTATAGCCGATTTTGTGAAGACGAAATTCAATAAAAATATTTTCAGTTGTTTTTTGAAAAATCTGAGTAAGCCATCGTATTTCCCGTGCTCTGAAACCCCCGTAAGCAAATTTTCAGATTATTTCCCCGCAAACGAAACACGTGACATTCATTTTTATGAAAACACATCTGAAGCTAAATCTCCAGAATCCGATTTTTTAAAAATCTAATATTGCGGTTATAGACTGCCCTTAGGGTCCTCTACAACTTTGGCTCAAAACATTTGAAAGTGTAAAAATTGCTGTGTCGGCCCTCTCCCCTTGTTTGTAAATCGGCTCGCAGACTGTCTGTTAACGTTTTCGCGTCGAAACCATGGGCACATAGTGCAGGGTGTTGCATTCAAGGTGTTGCAAATCGTGTACTTTACACGCACGCACGACACGAAGCTACATATTAGGCGACGTCTTGTCATTCAAAAGCTTGGACTTAGCTCAATATAATGGCAAAATGCGAAAAAAAACAAACTATTTGAATGCCAAAAAACTGCCGCGGCTGAACCAAGGTGTTGCATGTCGTGTAAGTTACACGAGCTACACGACGAAAATTTATG